>WITN01001198.1:0-23131 GCA_015025155.1 Lactarius quietus
TCTTGTGTTTGGTTCCACCTGAGTTCCACCCAACAACACCTTCCGTGGTGAAAGATGATAGGGTGAAATCGTTGGGCTGTGGCTGCTTCGGCGTAGTAACCGGTATTGAAGTGGTCTAGTGTTCCACTTCGTCTGTCGTCCGGAATTGTCCTCCAACGGACTCGATTGATGACATATCTTGCAGGGGCGTCTCTGTCCCTAGAATTGATGATGAAGGGTTGGAAGTCCCACCCGTCCTTTGTAGTGATCGGCGCCACGGCGTGTAAGGAGAGCTTGACTCTAATGTTATGATTGTGGTCTGACTTAGACCTCCACACGCGATGGCAAGTAACGTGACTTAGCAACTCGTGTCAACACACGAAGGTGTGACTTTGTCTTGAGGACCCTTGAAAGAGCCTCCCTAAGAGAGCGACGACTAGAGGCGGGATAGAGAGAAACCCAACTAGATTGAGAATGATACAAAAGAGTCAAGCTGTCGACTACATCAGTCGACAGCTACCTTATAACCGATTCTTGACTGTACGCCTTCGTCAGCGATACAGCCACTACTACTACTGCTGGGTAATCGTCCACTAAGACTACTACTGCTGGGTAATCGTCCACTAAGACTACTACTGCTGGGTAATCGTCCACTAAGACAAACGCCACAACTACTACGACTCTTGGTAATCGTACAGTAAGCCCTCAGTCATCGTATCGTAATAGTATCAGTAATCATCATTGTAAGAATGTAAGCCGACCCACGACGTCATGCAATCACGTGCCTATACGTCCCATGACTTATGGGTTAGGTCAGATACATACCATGACCCGGGACGTAACAGGGTGAACCGAGGAGGAGATGTCGGTACTGGGTGAGACCGCGATATACGGCCAGGAGTTCTCTATCATGGATGTCGTAGTTTCGTTCGGCATCATTGAAGGTCTGTGAATGGAAGCCTACTGCACCATGTTTGCCCCTATCATCTTGTTGAGTGAGGATGGCTCCTGTGGCGAATGCAGAAGCGTCTACTTGAAGAAAGAAAGGATCAGTGAGCTTGGGTTGTCGGAGGCATGGGTTTGACAGGACAATGTTAATTAGTTTGTCCATGGCGGTGCGGCATTCTGGGGTCCAGGAGAAAAGATGTTCCTTTTTAGTGAGAGTAACAAGTGGTCGTGCAATATTGGCGTAGTTAGGGATGAAAGGACGTTGGTAACCGACTGTTCCTAGGAAGCTGCGTACTTCTTTAACCGTCTTTAGTTCTCTGGGCCAGGTGCGTAATCCATCGGCTTTCTTGGGATCGATAGTGATTTTGTCCCCTTCCATGATTGCGCCTAAGTACTCAATGTGAGTCTGTTCAAACTCACATTTTGAGGGGCGAAGGAAGTACGACTCCAATGTAAAAAGATCGAGTACATCATGAACGATTTGTCGGTGACGTTCGAGGTTGTTATCAGTAGTGATCAGGACATCATCCATGTAGACATGGAGTTCCGTGGGATATTTTCTAGTGAGGGGACGGAACATCTTTTCCATAGCTCTGCAGAATGTCGCTGGGGAATTGGTGAGTCCGAAAAACATGACGGTGGGTTCATAAAGGCCAAAAGGGGTTTTGAACGCTGCCGTCCATTGGTCTTCTTCTCTGATACGAATGTTATTGTAGCTGTCACGTACTGTGCCATGCGGTCATGTGACATTCGGCGCACGTGCAAGAGTGCGCGCTGCCTGCGAAGGCATGCAAAGAATATCTGAAGACTTGGTGAGAATGCACGTGACTGTGGGAAGTTCCAGTCATGTGACCGGGTCGGGTGAGAACCCATGCCGGCTTATCAGAAGCCGAGGTCGTTCCAGGCCCTTATCTATAGGGGGTTCTGATGGATATTTCTGATGGACTATATTTAGATTATATCTGAGTCATTATGACTCTTATCACTGATGGCCCTTAAGGCTATCCACCATGTGTTGTGGAGTAGTGGAGCATCAGTGATGGACGATTCTTATTGGAGGATGAGCCTTATGCTTATCTTCAGTATATTAGGGTTTGGCCGGGGGCTTGGGTTGAAACTCAGCTCCTGAGCAGTATATAGGTCACAGCTGAGGACGGTAGAGTCCTTAGCTTTACATTCCCATATTCTCCTAACGTCTACTTGGAGTTTCCCTGCTAATGTATTGCTGTCCATTCCTTCATAACTGCTTCTCTCTTGTCCCTTTGAGGACTTCTATCTATGGCTGTTTCCATTCAACTTGGATCAGTCCTTCTTTCATTTCGGCTATTCCAGGTGTCATGCGGGATAGCGTCGTCTCTCGTCAACATCAAGTGTTCCAGTACTACAGGTCAAGGCAGTACTGAAGGTAGCGTTGGGTCAAAACGTTACATTATGTAAAGCTACAAATCGACGACGGACGACTTCGAAGAAGCAAGTCGCCGCTACTTCTAAAGCGGCCACGAACCGAAGCATCGGTTGCCTGCGGAGGCATTATAATACCAGCGCCGCCTGCCGAGGCGTGATAAGAATACGACGGGTCATCTTACGACGCCGCCTTGAGGAAGATCTCTTGGATGAAGAAGAATGGATTTGATGGGTCCAGGATGTGTAACATGCATAGGACGGTTCCCCGCCTAAAAGGGGTGTGCATATGGATCAGTCGCTGAGTTCCCATCCCCTCTTTCTAACAGACCAACATCTTACCAAAATGGCCATGCCAACATATGCCGCTCGTCGAGGAGCGATGCCGCTTGACTGGGAGCGAGACAATCACGCCAGACAGAGGGAGCTGACCCTGAGAACAGCCATGCCGACGAAGACTCACCCCAATGCATGTCCCGCGTATGGCGACGTCAGTCAAGGTGGCAGACCATGACGCGCCGATTGGCCCGTGACAGCCATGAAGACATCGGAGGCGACGGAGGGGGTTGGAGTATGGTTAAGCAGCTCATTAGAAGCTGTGGGCGTAACTTGGCATTCCACGGCAATGCCAAGGTTAGTCTCTCAAAGCCGCCTGAAGAGGCGTGACAACAATACTTCGGCCGTTGCTCCCATGACCGCCCATTTCGGCTGTTTACAGCGTGGGCGCTGTCTTTAAAAGAGGGGTAATGTCACGTACTGTGCCATGCGGTCATGTGACATTCGGCGCACGTGCAAGAGTGCGCGCTGCCTGCGAAGGCATGCAAAGAATATCTGAAGACTTGGTGAGAATGCACGTGACTGTGGGAAGTTCCAGTCATGTGACCGGGTCGGGTGAGAACCCATGCCGGCTTATCAGAAGCCGAGGTCGTTCCAGGCCCTTATCTATAGGGGGTTCTGATGGATATTTCTGATGGACTATATTTAGATTATATCTGAGTCATTATGACTCTTATCACTGATGGCCCTTAAGGCTATCCACCATGTGTTGTGGAGTAGTGGAGCATCAGTGATGGACGATTCTTATTGGAGGATAAGCCTTATGCTTATCTTCAGTATATTAGGGTTTGGCCAGGGGCTTGGGTTGAAACTCAGCTCCTGAGCAGTATATAGGTCACAGCTGAGGACGGTAGAGTCCTTAGCTTTACATTCCCATATTCTCTTAACGTCTACTTGGAGTTTCCCTGCTAATGTATTGCTGTCCATTCCTTCATAACTGCTTCTCTCTTGTCCCTTTGAGGACTTCTATCTATGGCTGTTTCCATTCAACTTGGATCAGTCCTTCTTTCATTTCGGCTATTCCAGGTGTCATGCGGGATAGCGTCGTCTCTCGTCAACATCAAGTGTTCCAGTACTACAGGTCAAGGCAGTACTGAAGGTAGCGTTGGGTCAAAACGTTACAGTAGCCCCATCGTATATTGAATTTGGTGAACAATGTTTTGCCCTGCAGATGGTCGAGGATGTTGGCAATAAGGGGAAGGGGATATGTGTCGCGGACAGTCCACGAGTTGAGCTGTCGATAGTCCATAATAGGGCGTAATTTGCCGTCCTTCTTAGCGCGGTAAAACATTGGTGATGCGTAAGGGGATTTTGACTCTTTGATATAACCTTTCGCCAGGTGTTCATCAATAAACTTCCGGGTTGCGTCCAGCTCGGTTTCTGTTTGACAGTAGAGAGAGCAGTCCATGGTGGTTGGAGCGCCTGGCTTAAGTGTGATGGCGTGATCTTCTTCTCGTGCTGGGGGAAAGCGTTGTGCCGCTTTCTCGCTGAAAAATTTCCAGTGACGATGGTATGCTTCTGGTAGTTGTTCACAGATTTCCTTTTGTTCTGTGTCTGCTATGGTCTGGGCTTCACGAGTGACAACTGGTTGAGTAAGGGTACGCTGGTAACTGGCGGTTTCGATGGTGACATCTTCTCCTTCTAGGGTATTAGAGTTCCAATTAATACGGGGATTAAATGTTTGAAACCAAGGATGTCCCAGAATGAGGCGGTCGCGTCCTAAGTCAGCAACAAAGAATAGTTGTTTGACTTTCTGTGTTCCTCGGCGAACCCATAGGTTGCAGTAGTCTGTGATCCTTCCTGCCCGGTTTTCTGAGCCGTCCACGTTATTGACACGTCGTTCTTGACGGAGGGGGCGGGTGCCCATTCTCAGGGAAGTGATGGTTCGTTTTTTGATGAAGTTGTGGGTAGCACCGCTGTCTAGCAGGGCTTCAAGGGTGGTCTTTCGGTGGTACATGCACATGGAAATTTGAATAGTCATTGAGTCTGATTTCGTACTGTACATGGTAGCCACTGTTGCCGAATCTTCGACCGTAAGAGTTTGGCATCTTAAAAATCCTCTCCCATATCTTGTCCGTCAAGGTACTCGCCACGTTCTTCTTCAGTCATACTCCCAATAAGGGCACGGATTTGTTGTATCTTGGTCAAGGTAGGCGTAGTTGTAGGGGAGTTCGTGGTTGGTGTGGTAACAGGGGTCGGAGTAATAGGTGTAGGGGTGTCAGCAACGCGAACGCGAGGGTTGTTGTTGTTCTTTGGACAATTTCTCGCCATATGACCTTGTTGGCGACACCTGAAGCAACGGCCTTCTTTCCTATATTGTTCCCGTTCGGTATCAGTGAGTCGTTTGAACGGAATAGGGGTATCAGTGGCGTCAACATCCATGGGAACAACATGGTTATTGTTGTTTGTACGTATGATGGTGGTTCGTTGATTCCTGTGGAACTGCCCCTGTCTTTGACCTATAAGGTTATTGTTATAGAGTTTGCGGACTCTTCTGACTTCTTTCCCTGCCGCTGTTTGCCATTCTTCCATGGTATCTGAGGTGTTTTCTCGATCGATAACTTGTCGATGGATGTTGGGACGTAGTCCTGCCCTGTAGCGTGCAATAGTGCCCAAAGCATCGAGGTCCCATCCTGCCATCTTAGCAAGACGGTTAAAGGTGGCGTTGTAGGTGTCTATGTCAGTACCATCCATTTTTAGACTGAAGAGTTGGTCCATGGCCATCTGTTTCTTTGCCGTGTCTCCCCAAGCGTTTTTAAAGCCATTCTCAAAGTTCGTCCAGAGCGAAGCATCTGACTTGTCTTTGTAGCCTGTGGCACCGGTGGTGGTGACTTTGACGAGGTCTTCCATCAACATATTGACCCAGTCATTGACGAATGGTCCCTTAATGTATGTAAGTGCTGTGATGACTTTCGTGAAAGGGAGACTGATGGATTGGTGATTGGCGTTTAAGAGGCAGTATAATTTGAACTCATTGAGAAATTTGTCAGATGTGCTTCGATCCCCTGTAAATATTCCTGGGGGGACGCCCTGGAGGCTAGTGGGGGTACGAGTAGTGGTGGTCATGGTGGGTTTTATGGATGGGACAACGGGTGGGATAGTGGGTGCAGTGAGAGGGTGAGTGCCTTGGAGTGTGACCGTGGTTTGTATCTGTGTAGCTGCTGTGGTGATGGTGGTATCTGAGGGAGTAGTGTGTGGTCGATACTGTGGGTGGTTAGGGTCGGTGATGTGCCAATAGCCTAAACCGTAAGAGTTTTCTTTGGCGATACGAAGTGTTCGCCGGGTGTAAAATTCTCTTTTGCTGTATGTGAGACCGAACCAAGTGTCTAAGTTCCCGTCGTTGATAAATTCGACAGGTACTCTCTTTAGTTCGTCTGGGTGGGGTTCGTTGATATAGTAGCCGGCTTTAGTGTTTGTGGGTTTGTACCAATAAGCAGATCCTTTGATGTGTACTGGTAGATCGTCAACTAATCTTCGTTCGACGATTACTGGGGAATCTTTGTCAGGGAAAGTGACTTCGACAGCCGCCACAATGATTCAATGATACAGGGTTACGGGGGATACAGGGCTTTGATGAAGACAAGCGAGTAGAATTAGCTTTGTCTTATGTTACGTCCTTGCGGAGACGTAGGATGCTCGACGTGAGCCTAACACGAGGAGACAGTGGCTAGTCAAGGGTTCGATGGTTTCCAAGTTACTAGTAGACACGCGTGATGGCGGTCAAAGGTTCCTGTGGGTTTCAAGGTAGTTCAGTGGTACAATGACTCGGTGATTCGATGAGGTTTTGCAACCAAACAATGGAAGAGCAGAGGAGACAATGTGATTCGCAAGATAAAGTCGAAGACAAAGCTAGGGTACAAGCGGATACAAGCTACATCTTATATACCCAATAATAAGGGAAGGTGAGTCGGAGGATATGAGTCACGTCTGAGTCGTTTGTAATGGTACAGCCTTCAGGGCATAAGAAAAGAGTCATTGTATAGTAATATGCGTCAGTGAGGGTGAGTCATAACAAAGGGATGACTTAATGAGAGAACAATGGAGGGGATAAAGCGAATAAGCATATGTCATAAGGAATGAGTCAGAAAAGAAAGTAATCGTCCGAACAGTAATGGTCATGACACTTACCCAGGCCGCCAGGTTCAGGTGTTTCCAAAATCCTGTCCCATCAACTGTTGTAGGACCAGGTCCTTCACTTCTTCGTCCTCTCCTGCGACTCCTTGCAGCCATTCCGCCGCTTTCTCTTCTTTGGTTGATGCTGTTTCGGCCGCGCGCGTCTGCATATCTCGGTGTTTTCTTGGTTGCCTGCAGTCGCGGCTGATGTGGCCCATCTTCTGGCAGTTGTAACACTGCGTTTGGCTGTGGTCTCTCTTGAACTGTCTTTGAATAAATCCCCCTCGGGGTGGGAATGGTGGTTGTGGAGGTCTAGCATTCCTGGGGTGGTTTGCTATGACATCTTCGGCTCCTGCCAATCGTCCTCGTACACGGTCTGCGGATGTGTCCATTCGGTCGTCATTCTGAAGTGGTGCTAGCAACTTAGCTAGTGCTCCTCCTGTAGCCCGTCCTGGTTTGAAGGCATCCAGGTTCCCCCTGACCGTTTGCATATGAATCCACTTTTGTTGCCTCTTTAGGGCGGATTCTCTCCATTCTTCATAGTTCCTGGGGTCGTCATGTTGGTACATTGTCTCGTATAGTGCACGTGGTAATCCTCTTGTGAAGTATTTGAGCGTTTGCTCAGCATTGATGTTGTACCCCGCATGTCGAACAAGCTGTTCAAATTGGGCGATATAGTCGTCGATTTTTCCATCCTTCATGTGGATACCGGCGTCGAGCTGGGCTTGTGCTCGTTCTTTACTGAGAATGTCGCTGAACTGTTTTTGAAAGGCGTGGAGTAGGTTCTCCCACAATCTATTGTTGAATTGACTGGTTCCCATAGCGACTTTGTTGACGAGCCATCGACTTGCCGACATGACCCATTGGTTAACCACGTTTCCCTGAATGTAGGTGAGAAACAACATAGCTTTTTGATACTTATTCAGCATAGCTGAATTGTTCGTGTTGACTCCTGCGTAGACCTCCCATTGGAGGATGAATGCCTCGGCTTGTGACCTGCTTCCTGTGAACGTGGGTGGCGGATTGCCAATGAATTTGTCGCTCCCCCCTGGGTGTACGTTATGGGCTACTGCAGGCCCTCCTAGAGGTGGTCCTCCTCCTCCTGGTGGTCCTCCTCCTGGCATTCCTCCTGCGCCTGGTGGTCCTCCTCCTCCTGGTGGTCCGTTGTTTTGTGGTCATAAAGGTGGGAATGGCCTATTTGCAGGTGATGGTACCCTGTTACGGTTGAGTCGAAACTCGTAGAACATTTCGGGTCCTTCAGGGATACTTGGCGCATCAGGGACATCTGGTCCCATAGCTCGATTAGCGGCTTCCATATCTTCTGGTTGTAGTTGTTGAACGTGACCTGTCTGTTCATTTATGACAAGTCGGGGTGGCAATACTTCTGTTTGAGTGGTCATGTAACTGAATGGTATTCCCCTGATTGGGTCAGGGATGTGCAACTCAGCTGTTTGTGTGGCTAACGCGTCTATCTCTGGTGATTGTGCTGCAATTTCTCCAGGTTCTGCAACTTCGCTTCGTGGGGTTGGTGATCTTTCGCTAGTATGACTTGATGGAGTGGGCGTGGCCGTTCGTAGTTGGAATTCGGCTCTGGGTGGTTCCGTTTCGAGGTTCTGTTCACCTTGACCGTCTATGACTCCTTGTTGACTGATTGGTCGTGCGTCAACCAATGGTATATTAATGTGTAGGTCGTCGGCCGCTGGTCGTGTTGCTTCGAAGTAGTTGTTAGTATTGCTCCACCTGAGCTCGACCCAGCAACAGCGTTCTTTGTTAAATACGACGGGATGAAACCGCTGTGCGGTGGCCGCTTCTGCGTAGTATCCTGTGTTGTTTTCGTCAGATCTTCTAGTGTCCGGTACGTGTTGCCACCTTACTCATCCTATAAGGTAACAAGTGGGCGCGTCTCGTTCTCTTGAGTCGATGCAATAGGGCACGAAGTCCCAACCGTCTTTGGTATTGATGGTTGCCACGGCGTTCGATTTAGGAGAGCTTGGATTTAATGTTACGTGCGGACTGCACGTGAGCCTGACTTAGGCTATGCAAAGGTGAACGCGGTGACTCAGCAATGTCTTTGACTCTAGCGCGAAGGCAGAGTATCGTCTCAACGCGCGAAGGCGGAGTCCTTGTTTCTTGTGTGTACGCGGCCTTAATTAGGCAAGAGAGAGAACCACAATGTTTGGATAACAAGACGAGAATGGTACAAGAAATCCAAGCTATCGACCACAACAGTCGATAGCTTCCTTATATCGTATTCGCGCGATCCGCCTTCGTCAGCGAGACCGCCACTACTAGTCTGCTAGGTAATCGTCCACGGGTGTACAGTCATCGTATAGTAGGCTATCAGTCAGCCTTCAGTCATCGTCCACTAATCAATCAGTCATCAATCATCGTACAGTAATCAGTCATCAGCCGTCAGTCGTTGTACAGTAATAGCCTCCTTGATCACGCCCCCTCGGTTATCGGTTAGGTCAGATACCTACTATGACCCAGGACGTAACAAGTGACGCATAAGTGTCCATGACTAATGAAGGCTTACTATCGTAGTCATAACCATATAGTAAGCGTCCCGAACTCCGAGACCTGGTAATGGTGATGATGATAAGTCCGTACGATGTCAAACCGTGACATTACCCCTTTTTCAGGTGGAACGTCCTTGTTCAAAAACCCACGGGATAATAGTCGCACCTCGACTGATGGACACCTCTTTATCCATGATCCGTTGTAGTCCATTCGCCTCTTCCAGGCGGCGTGTACACTTCCTGACTTTGTTACCAACCACGTACTGTTCATTTTCTAGAGCGGTAATACACTCCGCGAGTTCGGAGTACCGACTGGTGACAGCTCGGTATCGAAGGACCTCCGCCCACAATGACTGATCAGGAATCTGCCCCATGGCCAAGTTGACCCCGTGGCGATCACCATAATCCTGTTGCAAATACCGCAATTGGTCATGCATGTAATGGCGGTCGTTATCCATGGCATCGAAATCAGGAGCGGCATGAACTTCACCTTGTTGAATTTCTCCCCCTTTCTCCATACACCCGTATACGATTGGGTTATTGCCAGGCATCACATGGATGTACTTGGCAACAGTGACGTGACCATTAATGGTCATACGAAAGGCGATAAATCTGGGGGGAATGTTCAGTTCAAATCCATTGGGAGCGTCAGCCTTGTCCTGAGCACGCTGTTGCTCTGCTCACGCTCCACTTCCTCGGTAGTCTGGGAAGCAAGGACTCTCTTTTGCTGCTCCCACACCAGCTCTTCTTCCTCTCCTCGCCCTCCTCGGCACAAGTGGTACCCCTTCATCTTGGGATCCCGATACTTGGCGGGGATCTTGATTTTCTTTGTCTGAGTCGTCTTCCCAGGCTCGGAGAGTGGCGCGGATATGAATACCCCAGGACGTCGTGGGGTCCATGATGACATTGGTAGGGGGGTTGACATTGATATATCAAGGCGTCGGCGGTGGCGGGATGCGGACGGGGTCGTTGTTACATGTGCAATTGTAGATGAGTTGTCCGCAATCATAGTGGATGTGGGAGTTGTTGGTGTCAGGGTGACCTGGACATGACAGGGCGGTCTGCTTACAGTCTCCACAAACTCGGACCACGTCACTGAAGTCGGAGCTACTTGGAACCTGGACAAGTGTTTGTGCAACAATGATGTTCTCGCAGCGAGTAGGAGCTCCCTCCTCCACCTCCGATTGGTCTTCCTCCAGTCCTCCAGTGTCGTATCCGCATACATCAGGGGTTTCGGGGATGAAGTCCCCTGGTTCGATGTATCGAAAGGTGGCAGCGACGTCGGCAGCTGTGGCTTCAGGCAAGGAGATGGTGGTAGAGGGAGAGTCATGATGAGTGGTAGTAGAGGGGGAAGTAGTCATAGTCCGACGAAGGAAGAACTGATGTGCTTCGTCTAGGGATCGGCCTGCTTTTATGTGTGAGGATTTGGAATTCAAGACCCGTTTGAATTCAGCTAAGGTGTCAGGGGCATGTACGTCAGTGGCATTGACCCACTGCGACTCCGAGTCTGGATACCCCTTCCATTTGATAAGAAATTGTTTGCACCTCGTCCTGCTGAACTGTCGTTGGTCTAGAATTTTCTCGATTTCATATTCTTCTTCCCCATCGATTAATTCAGGGGGAGGTCTTGAGAAATTTGGTCCATGAAAGGAAGTCTCGCGATAGGGGGTGAGAAGATCGATATGAAACACATTGTGAATGCTCCATTTGGTGGGTAATTCCAATTGATAGTTAACTGGGGACATCACCTGAACAATCTGGAAGGGCCCATGTCTTTTGGGCGCAAGCTTGGCGCTTGGTTGATAAGTCCTCAGGTGACGCCCCTCTAGCCACACACGATCCCCTATTTGGAATTTGGGCGTATCTTTATGTGATACCCATGACTTCTGGGCCTTGATGATTTGTTTTTGAGCGTGTTCCTGTGCTTGTTTGAATTGGTCAAGGCGTAGCGCTACTTGCGGAAGGGGACTAGGCGTGGAATTCCAATCAGCACGAGGATTATGCCCCATCAATAAGAAGAATGGAGACTGCCCTGTGGCCTCATTGGGCCAATTGTTATGTGTGAATTCTGCTATTGGAAGATAAAGATTCCAATTGTCTTGTCGTTCATTTACCCAAAAGCGGAGATATTGTTCGAGCCATTGATTGGTCTGCTCCGATTGTCCATCAGTACAAGGATGGTATGCGGTGGAAATGTTCTGATTAATCCCTAATTGTTTGCACAGTTCCCTTGTAAACTTGGATGCGAATCTGGGATCTCAATCACTGATGATTTTGTTTGGTAGTCCATACCGCATAAACATGTGTTTGATGTACAACGCAGCTGTTTCTTCTGTGTTGATCTCTTCGTTGCAGGGAATGAATACCGACGCCTTGGTACAGTCGTGGTCCATGACTGTAAGGATTGAATCATAGCCCTGTGCAATTGGTAGTTTAGTGATGAAGTCGAGAGCGATAGTCTCAAATGGCATAGCTTCCGGTTTGGGGAATATGGGTTGTAGTGGAGCTCTAATAGGGCAATTGTTGACTTTGTGTCATTGGCATTCTGCGCAGCCCCTTACATACGCCAACACGTCTTGTCGTATTGTTGGCCACCAATAGTATCGTTCTACTATCTTGCCAGTTTTGTTAATCCCTGGGTGACCGTGTACTGGGGTGTCGTGGTGAGCGGCGATTATTAATTTTCGCTCTTCACCTCCCTTAGTGATTACTCTTCTGCCTTCCTTGTACCATACCCCGTTGATCCTTTTGAGTTTATGTGGGTCTACCCATGGTTTAATGATACTTTCGTCTTGAGCATCTTGGCCACTGGTTGACATCATCTCTTCTACCATTATTGTTGCAAACGAATGGATGGGCATCCCTGTACGGTGTGTGTTTGTGGTTCGTATGAATATTTTGTCTGGTAACACCGTGACATTTTCATTATCTTGTTCCCCGTGATCATAGTCGGGTTGTCTTGATAACGCGTCCGCCCATCCATTTGCGGTTCCTTTGATGTGATGAATTTCGAGATCGTATTCTGATAATTCCAGTACTTCCCTTGTGACTCGTCGACTGATCTTCTGAGGTTCCCTCCAGTATCGCAAGTTCATGTGATCTGAAAATACTTTGATTTTGTGGTGTGACCCTGCTAGTAAAGGTCTCCAATGGCGTAATGCCTTGACTATTGCCAGTAGTTCAAGGTCGTAGATATCATAGTTTCGTTCTGCCGCATTTAGTGTTGCGGAGTAATAACCTATGGGGTGTCTTTTGCCATCAGTTTTCTTCTGGAGTAACACCGCTCCCACCGCGAATCCTGATGCATCTACTTCTAATTCGAATTGGTCTTGTAATACCGGGTGTGCAAGTACCGGTTCACTTGTGACGCGTCTCTTCAATAAGTCAAATGTGTGTTGTTCCGTTGGGCCCCAGTGCCATTCCATTGTTTTCTTTGTGAGATCATTCAGTGGTTTAGCAATTGATGCGAACCCTTTGATGAATAGGCAATAAAAATTGCAAAAACCCAGAAAAGATCATACGTCCCTAACTTTAGTTGGCGTTGGCCACTTCTCTATGCCTGCGATTTTGACAGGGTCCATACGTGTTACCCCTTTTTCAAGGATTACCCCCAGGTAATCGAGGGACGGTGAGTGGAAGGTACATTTTTCTGGTTTGAAAAATAAGTCAAACTTAGCTGCTACCGTCAGTACGTCCCTGACCGCGTTGATGTGGTCAGTTATATTTGTCCAAGTGGCGATACCAATGTCGTCCATGTAGATGCGAATAGTGGTCCCTTTTGCGTCATGTTTGGCAATTGTATCTCTGTATATGTGATTCATCATCGATTGGAATGTAGCAGGCGAGTTCGTTAATCCAAAAAACATCACTGTGGGTTCGAAAAGTCTGTAGGGCGTTTTAAACACGGCTTTGTGCTCATCTCCCACTTTGATGCGGATGTTGTTATATCCCCATCTTATGGTGAGTTTGGTGTAAATGTGTGCACCACTAAGGTCTTTGATGAGGGTTTGGATTAGCGGTAGGGGATAATTATTGCGGATGGTGAACTCGTTAATTTGTCAGTAGTCCTGTACTGGGCGTAGCTTTCCATCCTTCTTTTTTACAAAAAAGAATGGTGATGCGTACTGCGATTTAGAGGGTCTGATGTACCCCTTGTTGAGGTGTTCCGTTATGAAGTCTTGCAGTGGTTTGTCTTCCAATTGGGAGAGTTCATATATGGAACAGTTGATGTGGTCCGGGGTATTTGTTTTAAACTCGATCGCGTGATCCCATTCCCGAGATGGAGGGAATCGGTGGGATTCTTCTTCGCTAAAGACCCTTTTGAAGTCGCTGTATTCCTCCAGTATTTGAATTTCCTCTTTGGATCCTGCGGCGATAGCGAGATCAGTAGCTGCTCCTCTAATAGAACATTGCTCTCCTAATTTAGCAATGATATTGTGTTTTGTTGTTTCGGAAAGCACATGGGCCACTACGCTGGTGTTGATCATGGGTTGACAAGATTTGATTATGATTGGTAGAGTGTTTTCGTCAATGGTCCCATGTTTCCAGCTGAATTTTGGTTCGAAGGTGCTGAGCCATGGATATCTGAGTAGAATGTCTTCTTTTCCAATATCCACAATGAGGAATCTCATATTTCTGGTGATTCCTTTTGTCAATATTTGTAGTTCGACAAAATGAGTGACTGATCCCTTTTTGTTGTGAGTGTCATCAATATTGAACAATTGTTTTGGTTGTGGCAACGGGGTCATTCCCAATCCCATTCTCTTTACAAATCGTGGATTTATGAAATTGTCTGTGGCTCCTGAGTCCACTAGTGTTTTTATATTGGCCTTGTTGCTGCTGGTTCAGATCGATACTGGAATTCGCATAGAACGGAAGCGAGTTATGTATACAGCATTACAACGTAGTGCCCTCACCCAGGCCGTCGGGTTTAGGCATCCCCAAAATCCTTATTTCCCATCAGGTCCTGCATCGCCAGAGCTTTGAACTCTTCAGTTTCATTGGCCGCTGTTCGCAGCCAATCATTCTTCCTTTCTTCGGTAGTGCGGCTATCCGCTACCATTTGAGCAATGTGGAGATCCTCTCCGACTTCGGTATGATCGTCCACCACTTCTAGGCCCCGAGAGTTACTATATGGCCTTTGTGGTTGACGCGGCTGGGAGCAATTGCGACTGAGATGTCCTTTCTTCTGACAATTATAGCAAGTTACTTCCCTTAGGTCTGGGGGTTGCCTCCTCTGCAGGAACCCTTCGCGAGGTTTAAACGGAGGTCGAGGATTGTTAATATAAGGCCTTGGTTGGGCCAAAACGTCTTCCGCGTGTGCTAGTCATCCTCTGGCTCTGGCCCTATCTGCTGACGTATCCATTGCATCTGGGTGACGTCTAAACTGTCTCCAGTTTGTCTGTGTTTGTGGTGCTGGTCGAGGTTGTATCTTGTATTGATCGATCTTGTTCCTCATATGGAGGTACTGGCCTTGGCGTTTAATTGCTGCTCTTTTCCAGTCTTCATAGTCCGTAGGGTCATCATGGAGATAGATCGTTTCATGCAGTTTGGCCGGTAACCCATTTGCGAATAGGTCGAGGACCATTGGTTGATCTATGTTGTAACCAGCATATCTGACCAATTGTTCAAATTTAGCCACATACGCATCAATGTCTCCTTTTTCCATCTTGATGCCCCTTCGCAACTCTGTCTGTGCTTTTTCTTCTTTCAGGGTATCCGCGTATTGCCTCATGAAGGAGGAGTGAGTGTTGTACCATAGCCAGTTGTCAAAGGTATCTCTTCCATTGACGTCCACTCGCACTTGTAACCAAGCCACCATTGATCCTACCCATTCGGTTACTGCGGTTCCTTGGATATATGTTACGTGCGAGTAGCACGTGAGCCTGACTTAGGCGACTAAAGGATGAACGCGGTGACTTAGCAAATGCCTAACTCTAGCGCGAAGGCAGAGTGTCGTCTCAACGCTCGAAGGCGGAGTCTTGCTTCTTTAGCTTGTAGGCTAGTCGCGACCCCAAAGGGTGAGAGAGAATAGAAACCGTTTGATAACAAGTCGAGAGTGGTACAAGAAATCCAAGCTATCGACTACAACAGTCGATAGCTTCCTTATAACCTAGTCGCGCGATCCGCCTTCGTCAGCGAGACCGCCACTACTACTAATCTGCTGGTAATCGTCCACAGGTATACAGTCAGCACAACACAGGTCATCAGTCAGCGTATAGTAACCCATCAGTCAGCCATCAACCATCGTACAGTAATCGGTCAGTCATCAGTCGTTGTATAGTACAGTAAGTGTCCCCTTGATCACGCCCCCTCGGTTATCGGTTAGGTCAGATACCTACTATGACCCGGGACGTTACATCACCCCCTTCACAAGGGTGAGCGCCCTCGCTCCACTACCCAATTAGGCACGGTAGTCAGCCCTACATCGGTCTCATGTTCATCTCGCACCCTTAAAATTGCGTGGGCTCTTCCCAGCCATTTCGCCGAGTGGCGCGCGCGGTCGACATGGACGAAGATGTCGTCTTCAAGCCGCTTGATCGCCGCCTCGAGCTCCTTGATAACCTCCTGGGACGCGCGGTAGCACCTCACCTCGGCTGCTAGGGAAATATCTCCTAGCCGAGCGAGGGCTTCGTCAACCTGGCGTCGTCCCCGGAAGTCAGCTCCTAAGTATTGCAAATCCTCGCGGGAATACTCAGCGGCGGGTCCCATATCGCGGCATGGCTCAGTGTGAATCTCCCCTCGGTAGATGGACGAGTGGCGCCCCATGGTCCCAAAAACTTCTGGGTTGTCGCACATTCGTACCCGTACATACCGGGCAGGGATGCGGCGTCCCTCATGCTCGATCACCATCGGTACCCAATTCATCCCGTTGTTGAGGACGAATCCACTGGGAGTAGGCGATAGGGGACGGTGAGGGCGCCTCGGCGCGTATTGATGGGTGAGGCGTCGCGTGCCTCGGCGTATGAAGGGAGTCCTCGCATGGTGTATCCTTCCTCCGCAGTCGGGCCGTAGATGACAGCAACCGGAGGTGCTCCTCCTTCGTCATCCATGGCTTCATCGGTAACGTCGTCGGTTTCTTCTTCGTGGTGGATTCGGGGGGCACGCGCATGGGTGCGCAGTGGCAATAGTCCTGGGGGTTGTCGCATCGGGTACAGATGATGTTGGCGTCGTGGTATGATCCGTCAGAGGACTCGTCACTGCTGTATTGATCGACAGCGGTGGTGGATGTGAAGGCGGTGGAGGGCTGGACGATACTTGCCGCGTCAACCGCTGTATCCTCATCCGTCTCTCCTGCAGCGTCATCTTCGTCACTTGGTCCAGCCGCCAGGAGGTCATGACCTCCTTCAGCAGCCCGTAGTCCCTCCTCATCTTCCTCCACTCTTCCGCTTGCGGGTGTGGGGAATCGCCTGCGAGCCTCGGCCAGGTCTCGCTCGTCTTGGTCTCGTTCTGCTGCTGCCCTGACATGTTCGACGGCGGAACAGAGTGGGTCGTCCACGTTGTTGTTGTCGTCATACGTGGTGAGGGTGTTGACGTAGGGGATCTCGTCAATGGCGACAATGGTGAGTGGGACATAGGACATGTTATGATGGGTTGTGGGAGTTGAACCGTTTCAATCGCTGCTTTTATGTGAGTCTCAGCGGTTGGATTGGCTTGTTTGTACTCCCTTATCTTGTCGTCTGCATGCACATCGTCCCACGGGACCCACTGGTTATCTGAGTCGGCGTAGCCTTTCCACTTGATCAGGTATTGTAGTTTGCGCCCGCGCCCGCGCCTTCTTGAGTCTAGTACTTTTTCGACCTCGTATTCTTCCACGTCTCCTACCAATTCTGGTGGTGGGCGTTGGTAATTTACGCCGTGAGTCATTGTTTCTTTGTAAGGGGTCAGGAGATCTGTGTGGAAAACATCATGGATGCTCCACTGCGTGGGAAGCTCTAGTCGATAGTTTACGGGAGACATCACCTGGACGACTCGAAATGGTCCATGCCTCCTGGGCGCAAGCTTCGTGGTTGGCTGGTTAGTGCGTAGGTGGCGTCCTTCGAGCCAGACCCTGTCTCCTATCTGGTACCTGGGGGAGTCACGGTGTTTGATCCATGACTGTTGCGCGCGCCTCATGTGATTTTGTGCCTGTCTCGTATCTCCTTCAATTGTTCTAGTCGCTTCTCAACTCTTGGTATGGGTGATTTCTTATCTGTCCAGTTAGTAAGAGGGTGATAGCCCATTAGTAACTTGAACGGTGTTTCGCGTGTGGACTCGTTAGTCCAATTGTTGTGTGCGAATTCTGCGAGCGCCAGATAATCTGCCCAGTTGTTCTGTCGTTCGTTAGCCCATAACCTGAGGTACTGTTCCAACCATTGGTTGGTTCGCTCCGATTGCCCATCTGTTCGTGGGTGATAGGCCGTTGAGATATTTTGTTGTATTCCCAGGACCTTGCACAGTTCTCTTGTGAATTTCGACGCGAACCGAGGGTCTCTGTCACTGATAATTTTCGCCGGTAGTCCGAACCGCGCCACGACATGTTTCGCATAGAGTAATGCGGTTTCCTCGCCCGAGATCTCCTCCTTGCATGGTATGAATATAGATGCTTTTGAGCAGTCGTGATCTGTGATTGTTAACACAGAGTCGTATCCTCGTGACACCGGAAGTTTGGTGATGAAATCTAGCGCCACCACTTCAATGGTAGAGCCTCCTCCTGAGGAAAGATCGGTTGTAATGGCGCTTTTGTTTTCTGCGTATTGACCTTGCATCGTTGGCATTCGGCGCATCCCCGGACGTACTCCGCTATGTCTTGTTTCATCGTGGGCCACCAGTAGCTTCGTTCCACTAGTTGCGTCGTTCGGTTGATTCCTGGGTGACCATGAATGGGAGGATCATGATGTGTGGAAATGACTTCTCTGATTTCCTCCATTGGTCCTGTCACTACGAGCCGTTGTCCCTGGTACCACCAGAGTCCGGCCGCTTTTGTCAGTTTGTGGGGGTCGACCCACTTTCGTATCTCTGTTCGTCCTGTTGTCGGGTGGTCGTGGTTGTTCGTACGAATATTTTGTCTGGTAGTACGACGACGTCTTCGTTGTCTTCTTCCCCTTGATCGTAATCGGGCCTTCGAGATAGTGCGTCGGCTCGTCCATTGGCCGTGCCTTTGACATGATGTATCTCGAAGTTGTATTCCGCGAGTTCGAGTACTTCCCTGGCGATTCGCCTACTGATTTTTTGGGGGTCTCGCCAGTATTTGAGGTTAAGATGATCGGAGAAAATGCGTACTTTGTGTGGCGAGCCTGCTAACAGGTGCCGCCAATTTCGCAATGCTTTTACGATGGCTAACAACTCTAGGTTGTAGATGTCGTAGTTGCGTTCGGCGGCGTTGAGCGTTGCTGAGTAGTAACCCACAGGATGTCGCTTTCCGTCTTGTTTCTTTTGCAGTAGTACTGCTCCGACTGCAAATCCTGACGCGTCCACCTCTAGGTCGAATTGCTGGGTTTGGTCGGCGTGCGCTAATATGGGTTCTGTGGTGACTCGTTTTTTAAGCGTGTCAAACGCTGTTTGATGTCTTGTTCCCCACTGCCATGGTTCGTCTTTTCGTGTAAGCTCGTTGAGTGGCTTGGCTATGTTGGCGAATCCTCTAATAAACTGCCGATAAAAGTTGCAAAAACCCAGGAATGATCGTACTTCCTTTACTGATGTGGGTGTTTGCCAATCGCGGACGCCCGAAATTTTGATGGGGTCCATGCGTGTCACCCCCTCTTCAAGGATTACCCCCAGGTAATCAATACTGGGAGCATTGAAGACACATTTCTCGGGTTTGAAGAAGAGATCGTTCTTTTGTGCTATGGCGAGCACATCTTTGACTGCATCTTGGTGTTTCTTGATCGCTAGCGGTTGTCTTTTGGTTGCTATAGCGATATCGTCCATGTATACCCTGATTGTTGTTCCGGCTGCTTCGTGTTTCGTGATTATAGGTTGATAGATGGTGTTCATGAAACTTTGGAATGTTGCCGGTGAGTTACACAAGCCAAAGTACATGACCGTCGGTTCAAATAATCCTCGACGTGTTTTGAACGCGGCCTTAGGCTCGTCTCCTTCCTTGATCCGGATGTTGTTGTATCCTTGTCGGACGTCGAGCTTGCTGAATATTTGTGCTCCTCCAAGATCTCTGACTAGATCATCAATAAGGGGCAGTGGGTACTGGTTTCGTATTGTCCACTCGTTGATCTTTCGGTAATCCTGTACGGGTCGTAGCTTCCCATCCTTCTTTTTGATAAAAAAGAAAGATGATGCGTACGGGGACTTTGAGGGACGGATATATCCCTTGTCTAGTTGTTCGTCAATAAATTCATCTAATGCTGCGTCTTCTACCCTTGTCATTGGGTATACTTTGCAGTCGATGACATCTGGCGCTCCCTTCTTGAGTTCAATTGCGTGATCGCAACTTCGTTTTGGTGGGAATCTTTTTGCTTCTTCTTCGCTGAATACCCGTGCGAATTGTTGGTATTCTTTGGCACTTCGACGTTCTTGGTATATTGCTTGGCATCTATTGCAAGCTCGACCGCTGATCGTCGCCCATACACTTGTTCTTCTATTGTCGCCACGATTTGTTCTTTGGCTTCGTGGTGAACATTCGTGAGATTTTGACGTCTTTTGTTCTTCGTTGAGCAACCTAGCTAGCACGGTTCTTTTGTCGCTTGGGTTGACCGTTCGTAGCACGATAGGGAGCTGTCTCTCGTCAATAGTGGCATGTCGCCAACTGAACCTTGGTTCGTAGGTTGCGAGCCACGGGTATCCTAGTAATATGTCTTCCTTCCCGATGTCGGTGATTAGGAAGCGCATTTCTTTCTTTGTTCCTCCTGTTTCCACATTGAGTGTGAGGTAGTGCGTGATCTGCCCCGCTTTATTAGTGGTATCGTCGATGTTATAGATATTTTTTGGCTTATCTAGTGCCCGTTGTCCCAACCCATCCTTTTGACGAATTGTGGATGGATAAAGTTGTCAGTGGCTCCTGAGTCCACCAACGCTTTGATGTCGGCCATGTTGTAACTTGCACGAATGGACACTGGTACTCGCATAGATCGGTAGCGCATAATGTACACAGAGTTACAACGTATTGCCCTCACCCAGGCCGCCGGGTTTAGGTGTTTCCAAAATCCTGTCCCATCAGCTGCTGTAGGACCAGGTCTTTGACTTCTTCATCGTCTCCCGCTACTCCTCGTAGCCATTCCGCTGCTTTTCTTCTTTGGTTGGCGCGGTTCGTGGTGCGTCTGTGTTCTCGCGTCTCTTGGTTGCCTGCAGTCACGACTGATGTGACCCATTTTCTGGCAGTTATAACACTGCGTCTGGCTGTGGTCTCACTTGAACTGCCTTTGTATGAACCCCCCTCGGGTGGAAATGGTGGTTGTGGGGGCCTAGCGTTCCTGGGATGGTTCGCTATAATGTCTTTGGCCCCTGCCAATCGTCCTCGTACGCGATCTGCGGATGTGTCCATTCGGTCGTCGTTCTGAAGTGGTGCTAGCAACTTAGCTAGTGCTCCTCCTGTTGTACGCCCTGGTTTGAAGGCGTCTAGATTCCCCCGGACCGTTTGCATGTGAATCCACTTCTGTTGCCTCTTCAGGGCGGATTCTCTCCATTCTTCATAATTCCGGGGATCGTCGTGTTGATACATGGTCTCGTATAGCGCCGCGGTAGTCCTTTAGTGAAGTACTTGAGTGTTTGTTCCGCGTTAATGTTATATCCCGCATGTCGAACGAGTTGTTCGAACTGCGCGATGTAGTCGTCGATTTTTCCATCCTTCATGTGAATGCCTGCGTCGAGCTGGGCTTGTGCTCGTTCTTTGCTGAGAACGTCGCCGAACTGTCTTTGGAAGCGTGGAGTAGATTTCCCACAGCCTGTTGTCGAATTGGTTGGTGCCCGTGGCGACTTCGTTGACGAGCCATCGGCTTGCCGACATGACCCATTGGTTAACCGCGTTTCCCTGAATGTATGTGAGAAACAACATAGCTTTTTGATATTTATTCAGCATGGCTGAATGATTCGCGTTGACTCCCGCATAGACCTCCCACTGGAGGATGAATGCTTCGGCTTGTGACCTGCTTCCTGTGAATGTTGGTGGTGGGTTACCAATGAACTTGTCATTGCCCCCTTGGTGTGCATTGTGGGCTACTGCAGGTCCTCCTAGAGGTGGTCCTCCTCCTGGTGGTCCTCCTCCTCCTGGCATTCCTCCTCCTGGTGGTCCTGTCCTCCGCCTGGCGTCTTCCTCCTGGCGGTCCTCCTCCTCCGCCTGGGCTCCATTATCTCGTGGTCGCAAAGGCGGGAATGGCCTGTTCTCGGGTGATGGTACCCTGTTGCGGTTGAGCCGAAACTCGTAGAACATTTCTGTTCCTTCAGGGATGCTTGGTGCGTCGGGAACATCTGGTCCCATGGCTCGGTTAGCAGCCTCCATGTCTTCTGGTTGTAGTTGTTGAACGTGGCCTGTCTGTTCGTTGATGACAAGTCGGGGTGGCGATACTTCTGTTTGAGTAGTCATGTAGCTGTATGGTATCCCTCTAATCGGTTCGGGGATATGTAACTCAGCTGTTTGTGCGGCTAGTGCGTCTACCTCTGGTGACTGCACTGCGATTTCCTCGGGTTCTATTACTTCACTGTGTGGGGTTGGCGATCGTTCGCTGGTATGGCTTGATGCCGCCGGTGTTGTTCTCGTAGTTGGAATTCGGTCCTTGGTGGTTCCGAATCAAGGGTGTCTTCTTGGCCGTCTATGGGCCCTTGTTGGTCGATTGGTCGTGCGTCGACTAGTGGCACGTTGATGTGTAAGTCGTCGGCTGCTGGTCGTGTCGCCTCGAAATAGTTATTTGTGTTGCTCCACCTGAGCTCGACCCAGCAACAGCGTTCCCTGTTGAATACTACGGGATGGAATCGCTGTGCGGTAGCTGCTTCTGCGTAGTATCCTGTGTTGTTTTCTTCGGACCTTCTGGTATCTGGTACGTGTCGCCACCTTACTCGTCCTATAAGGTAACGAGTGGGTGCGTCCCGTTCTCTTGAGTCGATGCGATAGGGCACGAAGTCCCAGCCGTCTTTGGTATTGAGAGTTGCCACGGCGTTCGAGTTAGGAGAGCTTGGATTTAATGTTACGTGCGAGTAGCACGTGAGCCTGACTTAGGCGACTAAAGGATGAACCGGTGACTTAGCAAATGCCTAACTCTAGCGCGAAGGCAGAGTGTCGTCTCAACGCTCGAAGGCGGAGTCTTGCTTCTTTAGCTTGTAGGCTGGTCGCGACCCCAAGGATGAGAGAGAAAGAAACCGTTTGATAACAAGTCGAGAGTGGTACAAGAAATCCAAGCTATCGACTACAACAGTCGATAGCTTCCTTATAACCTATTCGCGCGATCCGCCTTCGTCAGCGAGACCGCCACTACTACTAATCTGCTGGTAATCGTCCACAGGTATACAGTCAGCACAACACAGGTCATCAGTCAGCGTATAGTAACCATCAGTCAGCCATCACATGTACAGTAATCGGTCAGTCATCAGTCGTTGTATAGTACAGTAAGTGTCCCCTTGATCATGCCCCCTCGGTTATCGGTTAGGTCAGATACCTACTATGACCCGGGACGTTACAATATAGGTGAGAAACAACATAGCTTTTTGATATGGATTGCGCATAATAGAATGGGTAGAGTTGATTCCTTCATATAAACTCCATTGCATTAGGAATTCTTCCGCTTTTTCGCGATTGCCTGCGAATACAGCGGGTGGATTACCGCAAAATTTGTCATGTGTCACTGGTAAGGGTGCTTGCGCCGCTGGTATCGGTGCTGGTGGGTTTCCGGCAGGTGGTCCTGCTCCTCACC
>WITN01001199.1:0-23082 GCA_015025155.1 Lactarius quietus
CTGCGCTCGTTCCTTGCTAAGAACGTCGCCGAACTGCCTTTGGAAGGCGTGGAGTAGATTCTCCCATAGTCTGTTGTCGAATTGATTGGTCCCTGTGGCCACTTCATTTACAAGCCATCGACTTGCGGACATGACCCATTGGTTAACCGCATTCCCTGGATGTATGTGAGGAACAACATAGCTTTCTGATACTTATTCAGCATAGCTGAATGATTTGCGTTGACTCCTGCGTAGACCTCCCATTGGAGGATGAAGGCCTCTGCTTGCGACCTTTGTCCTGTAAACGTGGGTGGTGGGTTACCGATGAATTTTGTCGTTTCCCCTTGATGTATGTTGGGGGCTACTGCGGGTCCTCCTAAAGGTGGTCCTCCTCCTGGTGGCCTCCTCCTGGTGGCCCTTCCTCCTGGTGGCCTCCTCCTGGTGACCTTCCGTCTCGTGGTCGTAGCGGTGGGAATGGCCTGTTGTCAGGTGATGGTACTCTGTTGCGGTTGAGCCTGAATTCGTAGAACATGTTGGTTCCTTCAGGGATGCTGGGTGCGTCGGGATATCTGGTCCCATTGCTCGATTGACCGCTTCCATGTCTTCGGCTGTATTGTTGTACGTGGCCGGTTTGCTCGTTTATGACAGCGGGGCGGCGATACTTCTGTTTGGGTCGTCATATAACTGTATGGTAGTCCCTGATTGGTTCAGGGATCTGTAACTCAGCTGTTTGCTACGAGTGCGTCTATCTCTGGTGATTGTACTGCGATTTGTTCGGGTTCTCCTCCTCGCTAGGTTGTTGGTTGCCTTTCGCTAGTGATGCTGGATGCCGCTGGTGTGTTTGATCGTATTTGAAGCTCTGTTTGCGTGGTTCAGAGTCGAGGTTTATATCTTCTTGACCGTCTATAGGGTCCTTGTTGACTGATTGGACGTGCGTCGACCAAGGGTATGTTGATGTGTAGGTCGCGCTGCTGGTCGTGTTGCTTCGAAGTATTGGTTGGTGTTGTTCCACCTGAGTTCGATCCAGCAGCAGCGTTCTTTGTTGAAAGACTACTGGATGATATCTTTGTGAGGTGGCTGCCTCTGCGTAGTATCCGGTATTATTTTCGTCGGATCTTCTGGTGTCTGGTATGTGTCGCCACCTGACTCGTCCTACAATGTATCGAGTGGGTGCGTCCCGTTCTCTTGAGTCGACTCGATAGGGTACAAAGTCCCAACCGTCTTTGGTGTTAAGAGTCGCCACGGTGTTCGATGGTTGTCTTTAGGAGAGCTTGGATTTAATGTTACATGCGATCCGCACGTGAGCCTGACTTAGGCGACGTAGGTGAACGCGGTGACTTAGCGATTCCTCGGACTCAAGCACGAAGGCTGAGTTACGTCTCAACGCTCGAAGGCGGAGTTACTCCTACGACGTCCTCTGTGATGGGACAAGAGATAGAGAGAGAGAGAGAACACTTGAGATTCCAAGACGAGAAGTTGTACAAGAAATCCAAGCTATCGACTACAACAGTCGATAGCTTCCTTATATAGTACTATGCTGCAGTCCGCTTTTGTCAGCGAGACTACCACTACTACTAAGACCACTCCTTGGCTGTGTAATCGTCCACGTATGATCAGTAATCGTATCACAAACCCATCAGTCATCGTATAGTACACAATCAGTCATCGTTCCGTCATATCATCAGTCATCGTATAGTGAATCACCAATTTGTCATAACCGTAATAGTCCGTTATGCCATGTCCCCTGAGTTATTGGCTTAGGTCAGATACTTACTATGACCCGGGACGTTACAATCACCACCAAGACTCGTTATAAACGAACAAACCGGCCACGTCCAAACACTACAACCAGAAGACATGGAAGCCGTAAATCGGGCAATGGGGACCAGATATCCTGATGCACCAAGCAACCCAGATGAACAAAAACATGTTCTACGAGTTCCGCGTCGACCGGAACAGGGTACCATCACCAGACAACCGACCCTTCCCCCCAGTAAGAGGACCACCAGGAAGAGGACCGCCAGGAGGAGGACCGCCAGGAGGAGGACCACCAGGAGTACAACAGGCACCTCAAGGAGGGAACGATAAATTCATTGGTAACCCACCACCAACATTTACAGGGAACAGGGGACAAGCCGAATCCTTCATCCTCCAATGGGAGGTTTACGCAGGAGTCAACGCCAACCATTCGGCGATGATAAACAAATACCAGAAGCAATGCTGTTCCTCACATACATCCAAGGGAACACGGTCAACCAATGGGTAATGTCCGCAAGCAGGTGGCTCGTTAACGAAGTCGCCACAGGAACCAGCCAATTCGACAACAGGTTATGGGAGAACCTGCTACACGCCTTCCAACGACAATTCGGCGATGTTCTCAGCAAAGAACGAGCCCAAGCCCAGCTTGACGCTGGCATACACATGAAGGATGGGAAAATTGACGACTACATTGCCACATTCGAGCAACTCGTCCGACACGCAGGATACAACATCAACGCCGAGCAAACGCTCAAATATTTCACACGAGGATTACTGCGCGTGTTGTACGAAACAATGTATCAACACGATGACCCCCGCAACTATGAAGAATGGAGAGAATCCGCCCTAAAAAGGCAACAGAAGTGGATTCACATGCAAACGGTCAGAGGCAACCTCGATGCTTTCAAACCAGGACGAGCTCCAGGCGGAGCACTAGCTAAGTTACTAGCACCACTCCAAAATGATGACCGAATGGACACATCCACAGATCGAGTGCGAGGCCGATTGGCAGGAGCAGAAGACGTGCTCCAAAACTACAAACGCAACGATAATCCACCACGTCCACCATTCCCACCACGTGGAGGATTCATACAGAGACAATTCAAACGTGACCATAGTCAAACGCAGTGTTACAACTGCCAGAAGATGGGACACATCAGTTGCGATTGCCGACAACCTCGAAGGAACCGAAACGCACAAACACGCACTACCGAAACCGCGCCAACCAAAGAAGAAAAAGCAGCGGAATGGCTACGAGGAGTGGCCGGAGACGACGAAGAAGTGAAGGACCTGGTCCTTCAACAGTTGATGGGACAGGATTTTGGAAACGCCTGAACCCGGCGGCCTGGGTGAGGGCAATACATTGTAACTCTGTGTACATTATGCGCTACCGTTCTATGACAGTACCAGTGTCGATTCGTGCAAGTTACAACATGGCCGACATAAAAGCGTTGGTGGACTCAGGTGTTGCGCAGCAACTAGTGCAGCAAACAGTGTCATGGAGTCTCACCTTGTAAAGGTTTAGAGACTAATAGAGGTTTGTAGAGTGGAGTGCTCAAGTGTGCGTAGAGTGAACGACTTGTATTCTTAGAGGGGCTCTACTCCCCTCATTTATAGGAAAACTGGTCCCTATGGTCCACCCATGTCCGTTTGCGTAAAAGTGATGAGTAAAGGTGTCCACAATATCATGTTTTCAGTGACGCCTGATGTGGAACACCCCAGAAGTCTTCAATATCACTTCGTGTGATACTGATAAGACTTGCGCCCTCCATATTGGAGTTGCGCCCACTTTGTGCGTAACGGAGTACCCTAATATGGTAATCATATGTACGATACTACTGTAATGTCGTAACTGCTATAGATAAGATACGTATGTACTTATTACGTTTCAACACTCCCCCTTGCTAAGTATACCGTGTATGTACTGAGCAAAGTAATATAGTACAGTAGAGATTATTGATGACAGCAATCAAAGAATCATTTGCGTATTATTCGTAGGTTGTATTCCTTCATCATGTCATCGGTGTTGAGAGAGAAAGAGTCGCGTGAAGAAGATTGAGACTAAGACTGAACTTTTGGTAAAGCTCGCTCTTTTCCACTTCTTTGCGAGTGTGCCACGCAAAGGCATTACTCGACATATCTTCTAAGATTATCGGGTCTGACTCGGATGCATAGGTATGCCATCTGAATGTAAGGCTCTTCCGAGATCTATGCGACGATTTTGTTCTCTGTCTAGGATGAGTAAAACTCAAGTCCTAGTTGTTCCCTAAATTTAAGAAACTTTATGCGTCCCAGATTTTTAGTAAATAAATCGGCAGGGTTCTTGGCTCCTTCAATGAACAGTAGTTCAATCTTCTTTAAGCGAATGACCTCGCGAATGTAGTGGTAGCGTAGGTCTATATGTTTTATTTGCTTTTCCTGTACAGGATTAGAAGCAAGGAATATGGAGCCTTGATTATCTCCGCATAATGGAATTGGTTCTAAGGATATTCCAATCTCTTCAAAGAGAGATCGAATCCAGACCAATTGTCTACTCGTATCTGAGATAGACATGTATTCTGCTTCTGTGGAAGACAGCGCAATTGATTTCTGCGCTCTAGAATTCCAACAGAATACTCCATTAGCTAATTTAACTAAGTAGCCCATAGTAGACTTTCTCGTTGTTGGGTCAGAAGCCCAATCAGAGTCCGCATATGCAAGTAAACCCCATCGCTTTTGCCATCATAGACTAAAGCATAACTAGAAGTACCAATGAGATAGCGGCAAATATATAATGCCCTATTCAAATGGTCTTGTGTGGGGTTTGCAGCGTACTGCGCAAGTTTAGTCACTGCATAGGCAATGTCTGGTCGAGTTCCAATCATGATATATAGGAGTGATCCTATTACTTGTTGGAATGACGCACGAATTTCTGGGTCTGGTGAACCTTTATTGGGTACTGGTTGATACCCTTCAGGTAGCGGTGTGGGAACTGCTTTCGCGTTTGTGAGTTTAAAATGCTGCAGCACTTTATGTAGATAATCTACTTGATCAACAAGGATTCGACCCTTGGATTTAATTATGCACATGCGTAAAAACTCTTGGGTATCACCAAGGTCACGACATTCCCAGATTTTCATAAAGCGTTCCTTTAGGGAACTAATGTCAGATTTGTTCTTTCCAAGGAATAGAACATCATCAACATATACTATCACTACAATGGTTTTATCTGCGTTAACAAATAAACCTGAGTCTGATAGCAAGCGTGTGCATCCTATCATAGCCATGGATTTATCAAGCGCTTTCCACCATGCTAAAGCAGCTTGTTTTAGTCTGTATATGGCACACTTTAAACGCATCACTTTATTTTTCTGGCGGGGGTTTTTAAACCCTTCAGGTTGTTCCATATATAGTTCCTCATCGAGTTCACCATACAGGAAGGCTGTTTTGACGTCTAATCCAGAGATGTGCCAATCTTTTAACGCTGCAAGCGCTAACATCATCCGAACAGTCTCAAACCGTACCACGGGTGAGAATATTTCGTCATAATCAATGCCTTCAACCTGAGAAAAGCCTTTGGCTACAAGCCTGGCTTTCTTCCGGCCATCTGACTTTAAGTCAAATACCCATCGATTTCTGATGACCTTTCTGCCTTTCGGCGGGTCAACAAGTTCAAAGACTTTGCGTTTGCGAAGAGACTCTAACTCTTCACGACACGCTTTACGCCACTCCTCCTGTATATCACTTGGCATTTTTAGAATGTCCCTAAAGGTCCATTCACGTATATTGGAGGTATCAGGTGATTCCAGATCTAGCGGTGAAATTGCTTTGGCAAGCAATAGATCCAGGAATTTGACTCCCCCTTCCTGAGCAAGGCGGGTCAGCAACTGCTGATCTACTTCATCCTCTGAGTTGTGCAAAGAGTCACTCTTTGTACTTGGAGGATCAGGCTCGATGTTACGCTCAGACCCTGCTCAAGCTGCCAAAACACAGAAACAGCGCAAGTGTCTGCATGAACATTGGAAGAATTGCCATGATTACCCGGAGGCGCATACCTGGGAGTCACGTGCAGAAGAGGACATCGAAGAAGAGGAGGCCGTACATGCACTCGTAGTGGCAGAAGACGACAGCTACCTCGCCTATGATGAGGCATGCAGAGTCTGCCAGCTCGTGAGTAACCTGATAACTCGCGGTAGAACCTCAGATGCTGGCAGGAAGGTTATTACAAGACGGTTAAGGGTCACATGACACGGTCATGTGAGGAAACCCCCGGGTCACGGGATCTGACCTAAGCAATAAGTCAGGGGGGCGCGCAAGGATGGATTGTCCCGGGCCACAGTATGTATCTGGCCTAACTCATAACTCAGGGGACGTTGGAAGAAGCCATGGAATTGGCGGAAGACAGTTGTGTCCCGAAGACGACCAACGACGACAGATAGCGATTGTGTGGTGTAAGACCAGCGACCTGATGCTGCCGATATCAGCGGGCCGTGGCTACCGTTGGGACGCACTCCAGCGGGCCGGGTTTGATCCCCTTTCGGGTATGTGTTCAAGATGGATTAGTCCAAGGAGCGCCTGTGTTAGCGCCGAGGCCATTGCTTATTGATGCATGGACGATTCGTGTTGTGGATGACATTTCCCACTTATGCTTACTATTTGATTATTGATCTCGCTTACGGATGCGATGAGGTGGGCTGACTGATGCCCCATGGTTGCTTACTCACTGGTTGGAGGTGCTTGATCACTCATTGGTGGGGACGCTTACTTATGGCTTATTGATGCCTTATTCATGCTGATTGATGTGAGTCATCATGCTTATCATTTACTTAACCCTACTATGTGTGTCGCCTTGTGGCTTGACGGACATTTACTATAAATACTATACAAGCTACACTATAGTTCGCTAGCTTAGTTGTCTTGAAATCCACCTGTACTCTTCTCAGGAAGTTCAGACAGTCTTATAGCAGAGTCATTGTTCTTTGTGACTATCTTGTTGCCAACTTAAGTGTTAGGCGTTGCCACCTTGAAACGTACCTCAAGCTGGGCAGTATTAAAGGGGACCTTACTGGTTATTCGCCCTTTACGAGTCGATCAAGTTGTTCCTGAGTTCAGAAGCCGTGCGCTTTGCCCAGAAGTTGAAGCAAGGAAGACCCATCGGATCCAAGTCGGATCAACATTCAGTGGAAACGTTACACTCGATTTGCTCAGGAATTCCTCCTGTAATCGGCTGATCTTGGCGTAAACGCTGCCGAGAGCTACCCGGCTGGTTTGTTACCAGTTTTCGCCAAGTACGACTTCGCTCAATGTCTGCTAGTGTTTTACTAGGAGGTTTATCTCCATAGACATTTTCAGGAAGAGTAGTTGTTTTCCTCAAACGTCCAGATCTCCTCGGTTCAAATGGAGGAGGTACAGGATCTGGTACGTGAGGCGGAGCTTGCGCTTCATCAGGCTGAACAGCAGCCTCAGGTTCATCTGGAACCTGATCAACCCCGTCGGGTTGTTGAGCGCGTCTCCCTTTAAGAAGCTCGGGAAGTGGTGAGTCAAGATCACCAGGAGTGGTGTCTTCAGACGCATCAATGGGTGGTTGATTAGATGGTGGTTTATTCAACTGGGTTGTTCCCCTTGTTCTACCGTCTTTTGGTCCAGTAGTACAATTAGGAAATAACATTTCATCAAACAGAGCTTTGTCTGAATAGAATACGGTATTATGATGACGCATAAAGGCATCGCCTTTCATTCCAGAAGGTCTACCTAAGTAGATCATAAGCTTGCTTTTGGGGGATTATTTTTATTTTTTTTTACAACTTGGTATCCTTATACTTTTTAGTAAGAGGTCCAAGACTGTCTGATTGTCAGCATTGTATAAGTGCTGTGTGAGAAAGGCGTACCTTTCTTCATCTGTTCCCCAATCAAGGGAAACGGTGTCCTCACTGCTCATCATCGGGTCCCAAGCCGAAAGATCAGGCTCAGGCATTGGTGCACGAGACCCTGCATGTTACAATCGTGGTCTGACTTAGACCTCGTCACGCGATGGTGAATAACGTGACTTAGCAATGCGTGTCAACACACGAAGGTGTGACTTGTTCCAAGGACCCTTGAAAGAGCCTTCCTAAGAGAGTGGACTAGAAGCGGGGTAGAGAAACCCGACTAGATTCGAGAGTGGTACAAGAGAGTCAAGCTGTCGACCACATCAGTCGACAGCTACCTTATAACTGGTTCTTGACTGTACGCTTTCGTCAGCGATACAGCCACTACTACTAATGCTAAGTAACGTCCACTAATACTAACGCCACAACTACTACTACCATCAGTCATCGTACAGTAATCCTCAGTCATCATACAGTAATACTATCAGTAATCATCATTGTGCGTATGAGTAAGATTCGGGAGCGACTCGTCATCCCGCTTACGAAGGTCAACGAAAGCCAGATCATGACATCACCCCCTTTACAAGGGTGAGCGCCCACGCTCCACAACCCAACTAGTTACCGTGGTAAGTCCGACATCGGTTTCGTGCTCGTCGCGCACCCTCCGAAGGGCATGAGCGCGTCCCAACCGCCTTGACGAATGCATGGCCCTGTCAATGTGGACAAATATGTCGTCCTCCAGTTTCTTGATCGCCTGCTCGAGTTCGGCCATGACTTCCATGGACGCGCGGTAGCGCCTCACTTCGGCTTGGAGGGAGATGTCCCCCAACTGTCACGTGCGGATCACGTGTCATGGCCAGTGGTGTCACCAAGCCGATGAAAGTACGATTCGCATTGCCTGTAAAGGCTGAAGACCCCCCTGAAGTGCGGTTCACTGAGGAAGAAGATGAAGATACGCTGCAGATGGATGCAGATGAGACATATGAGGTCGCGCGAATGTTGAGTACTGAAGATCATTTCATTGTGGACAACAACACTGGCGATGTCGTTCGTTTAGGACTGTGTAAGTCTGAGTCACGTGATTAGTCATGTGATCAGCAAACCCCCAGACCACGTGAATCTGGTCTAAAGGATAAGTCACGGGGGAACAGCGGTTACCTCAGGTCGAGCTATAATTCCTGAGAGGGTATAGTTGGATGCGGGATTCCCAACATGGTTAGGCTCTGTCCTGTTTAGGTTCTTTCTGATTGGAACATTCTGATGTTGCCTGATGGCTGTACTTATCATGCGCTGATGTTGCGCCGGACGATGATTGGACGATAGTGAGTCACATAGTGTTATCTCTGACTCATAGTGGGGCCTTCTGCCTCATGTACTGTATGGGCTTATCCCTGTTCATTGATTGGATGATAGCTTGGGTCGTTTATCCCTGATAGCTGATTGGACGATACGATATGGTACGATACCTGTTATTATTTGGGACTCAGTTTAGGAGTCAGCCCTGTAGTGTATATAAGGTGCTCTGTCTTGATAGACGAGACCTTATCTTCGTTGTCTTGAGATCTACCTCGAGTTTACCTTGAGTCTACCCTCAGTCAATAGAAGTGTTGGCTATTAGTGCCTGCCTCTCTCATCTTGTTGATCCTTGTGTGGTCTGTCCTCTCATCTCTTGAAGATCCCTGTTGTATTCCTCCAGTTTGAGGCGAAGCCATTGTCCTTTGGTTCGTCTCTCGTGTTCGACCATTGTTATTCAGCTGTCGTCGGTCTGTTATTTGATTCAAGGCCATCAAGAGTTCCAAGTCGGAACAACGTTTGGTAGAAACGTTACACCAACCTAGCAAGGGCCTCGTCTACCTGTCGCTTTCCACGGAAGTCAGAGCGGAAATAGCCGAGTTCTTCACGCGTGTACTCAGCTGCAGGGCCCATGTCTCGACATGGTTCGGCGTGGATGTCGGCTCGGTAGACGGGAGAATACTTCCCCATCGTCCTGAATACCTCGGGGTTGTCTAGCATGCGGACACGCACGTACTTGGCTGGGATTCTTTGTCCTTCATGCTCGATGACCATCGGTACCCAATTCATCCCGTTGTTGAGGATGAATCCGCCGGGAGTAGGCGATATGGCACAGAGAGGGAGCCGCGTCGCATTCGCTCGGCACGTAGTGAAGGGCGATGGGTTGCGTTCTTCCCTATAGGGGGGTAGACCGCGCGCTTCGTATCCCTGATCCGCCGTTGGTCCGTAGACAACAGCAACTGGAGGTGATCAGGGCGCGTCATCCTCGGCTTGACTGGCAACGATGCGGACTTGGTGAGGTATAGGGAGGGGAGCACAGTGGCAGTAGTTGGGAGGGTTGTCGCATTGAATGCAGATAACCCGTGCTGCGTGGTATGATTCGTCGCTGCTATCGTCTTCATCTTCGCTGTCGTCGTCGTCGACGGCAGTGGTGGCGAGCGACGTGATGGACTGGTTGACACTGCCGACGACGGTAGTACTGAGGGAGGTGGTGGACTGGTTGATACTTGCCTCATCAACAGGTGTATCCTCATCCTCCTCTCCGCTGCAGTCCTCTTCACTATTTGGTCCGTCTTCCATGCGGACATCACCTCCTTCAAGAGGCCGTACTCCTGCCTCATCTTCTTCCATTCTTCTGCTTGCGGGTGTGGGGAATCGCCGGCGAGCCTCGGCCAGGTCTTGGGCGGCTTGGTCGCGTTCAGCGGTAGCTCTGACGTGCTCAAAGGCTGAGCAGAACTGGTCGTCGACGTTATTGTTGTTGTCATAGGTGTCGAGGGTGTCGACGTTGGGGAGGGCGATCTCGTCAAGGTTGATAATGGAGAGAGGGACATGAGCCATTGAGTTAAGGGAGTGCGAGGAGGATAATGTTCCCGACCCTAACGAAGCTGCTTTTATGTGGATTTCAGCTTTTGGGTTCAATCGTGCGAACTTCCTTATCTCTTCCTCCGCATGGACGTCGTTCCACAGGACCCACTGGTTTTCTGAGTCCGCGTATCCCTTCCACTTGATGAGGTATTGAAGTTTGCGCCCTCTCCCCGACCTCCTAGAGTCTATCACCTTTTCGACCTCGTATTCTTCCACGCCTTCAACCAATTCCGGTGGTGGGCGTAGGTAGTTTGCGCCGTGCATGCGTGTTTCTTTGTAAGGTGTCAACAGGTCTGTGTGAAACACGTCATGTATCTTCCATTGCGGGGGTAATTTGAGCCAATAATTCACAGGAGACATCACCTGAACTATCTCAAATGGGCCTTGTCTCCTGGGCGCCAACTTGGGAGTTGGCTGATTGGTTCGTAGATTGCGCCCATCTAGCCATACTTGGTCTCCCAGGGTGTATCTGGGTGTATCTTTGTGTTTGATCCAGGACTTCTGCGCCTTTATCATATTCTCCTGCGAGCTCCGACGGGCTTCCATCAATTGTTCTAGTCTGGTAGATACACTGGGCAGGTTGATTGTCCCTGGCGCCCATTTATCTCTAGGGTGATACCCCATTAGTGTGAAAAACGGGGTTTGTTTCGTGGTACTGTTTATCACGTTATTGTGAGCGAATTCCGCTAGAGGTAGTTGGGCGGCCCAGTTGTCTTGTTTCTGGTTTGCCCATAGTCTGAGGTATTGTTCCAGCCACTGGTTAGTGCGTTCTGACTGTCCGTCTGTTCTAGGATGATAGGCCGTCGACACGTTCTGCTGGATTTGAAGGGTCCTGCAGAGTTCCCTCATGAACTTTGCCACGAATCGAGGGTCTCTGTCGCTGATTATCTTGCTCGGGAGTCCGAATCGAGGGAGTACCTTTTGAGTGTACAGTATTGCGGTTTCTTCTCCCGATATTGATTCTCGGCAGGGTAGGAATATTGACGCCTTTGAACAGTCGTGGTCTGTAATCGTCAGAATCAAGTCATATCCGTCTGACGGGGGCAACTTAGTTATGAAATCCACCGCGATAACTTCAAATGGGGTGGCTCCCAACCGCGGGTAGATTGGTTCGAATGGTTCTTTGGTGGGACGTGTGTTGACTTTGTGTCGTTGACACTCTGCGCATCCTTGTACATAGTTCATGACGTTGTTCTTCATGTTTGGCCACCAGTAGTGTCGGGTTACCAACTCTTGTGTTTTGGCTATTCCTGGATGGCCTGCTGTCAATGAGTCATGATATTGCTTTATGACTTCCCTTAGCTCTTCGTCATTAGTGGTGGTAACCACCACTCTTCCATTCTTGAACCAAACACCGTCAATCATCTTGAGTTCGTGGGGGTTTACCCATGCTTTGATTCGCGATTCTTTTTGTTTGACGGAAATTGGCGTAATCCCGGTGATCGTCCGTATGAATATTTCGTTGGGTAACACCGTGACTTTGTCGTTGTCTTTTTCTCCGGTGTCGTAGTCTGGTCTTCTGGACAGGGCGTCGGCCCTACCGTTGGCTCTCCCCTTGAGATGGTGTATCTCAATATCATATTCTTCCAATTCCAGTACTTCTCGAGCTACTCTTCGGCTAATCTTCTGTGGGTCTCGCCAGTACTGTAGGTTCATATGGTCTGAGAATACTCTGACCTTGTGCGGTGATCTACTAATAGGTATCTCCAGTTCCTTAGCACCTTCACGATGGCCAATAGTTCCAAGTTGTATATGTCGTAGTTTCGTTCGGCCTCGTTGAGGGTGGCCGAATAAAATGCTACTGGGTGTTTCTTGCCATCGGATCCCTTTTGCATAAGGACTGCTCCTACAGCGAATCCTGATGCGTCCACTTCGAGGTCATATTGTTCTTTTGGATCTGGGTGAACGAGGATTGGGTTGCTTGTGACACGTGCTTTGAGCGTTTCGAAGGCAGCTTGTTGGGTTGGTCCCCAATGCCATTCGACATCCTTCCTTGTCAGCTCGTTCATTGGTTTGGCGATGTTGGCGAATCCTCGAATAAAAGGACGGTAAAAATTGCAAAAACCCAAAAAACTGCGTACGTCCTTAACTTTGGTTGGTGTTGGCCATGTGCGGACACCCGAGACCTTTGCTGGATCCATGCGCGTCATCCCCTTTTCAAGGATTACCCCAGGTAATCAATAGACGGAACGTGGAATGTGCATTTCGATAACTTGAAGTATAGGTCATGGGTGGCCGCAACTGCGAGAACGGCTGAGACTGCGGCCGTGTGTGCGTGGTTCGTTTGTTGAAAAGATCTGCAATCGTTGGTGGCGACGGCGATATCGTCCATATAGATTCGTATTTGCGTGCCCTCTGTGGCAAATTTGGTGATGATCGGTTGGTATATTTCATTCACGAATGCCTGAAATGTAGCGGGTGAGTTGCAAAGTCCGAAATACATAACCGTCGGTTCAAACAGTCCCCGTCTCGTTTTGAACGCCGCCTTGTGTTCATCTCCCTCCTTGATTCTGATGTTATTGTAACCCTGTCTAACGTCGAACTTTGAAAACATGACGGCTCCTCCGAGGTCGCGCATCAAGTCTGTTATTAGTGGAAGCGGGTATTGATTCCGTACCGTCCACTTATTGATGGCTCGATAATCTTGAACTGGCCGAAGTTTTCCATCCTTTTTCTTGATGAAGAAGAAGGAGGATGCGTAGGGCGATTGTGAGGGTCGGATATATCCCTTCTTGAGGTGTTCGTCGATGAAGGCATCCAAGGCTTCATCTTCCGTTCGGGTCATAGGATAAAGTCGACATGATATGGAGGTTGGTGCGTTAGGTTGAAGCGTGATTGCGTGATCGCAAGGTCATCTTTCGGGCAATCTTGTGGATGCCTCTTCGTCGAATACCTTTCGAAAGGCTTCGTATTGCGACAGTAGTACGGCACTTTTCTCGTCTTTTGGCTTGGCCGCGATAGCGTGTTCGACTGCAGGAACCATTACTCTTCGATTCCGCGTGTCTTTGTCTAGTTGTGTTACAATCCTTTCTTTTGATGTCGTTAGGAGGTGGGCTAATACATCCCTCCTGTTGGTTGCGTTAACCGTTTTGATAGTGACAGGGAGATGCGCTCGATTGATGGTTCCCCTTTTCCAGTCAAATTGTGGTTCGTAGGCCGCCAACCATGGGTATCCAAATAGGATATCTTCTTTTCCTATGTTGGTGACCAAGAACCTCATCTCCTTGTCGTTTCCATTGACATTGACTCGGAGAATGACATATTTCGTTATATGTCCAGCTTTGTTTGCGGTGTCATCGATATTGTAGATCCGTTTGGGTGTGTCTAGCAATCGTGTTTTTATCCCCATTCGTTGGAGAAAGCTTTCGCTCACAAAATTATCAGTGGCTCCTGAGTCCACTAGTGCTTTTACTTCGGCCGTGTTGTAACGCGTGTGTAGTAGAACTGGGATTCGCATAGAACGGTAGCGCATAATATACACAGAGTTACAATGAAGTGCCCTCACCCAGGCCGTCGGGTTCAGGCGTCTGAAAAATCCGTCCCCATCAACTTTTGCAGTATGAGGTCCTTTACATCATCTCCTTCGCTGGCTACTCCTCTCAGCCAGTCTTCTGCTTTGTCTTCGCTGGTCACTGGCTGCTGTTCAGTACTCCTTATCTGCGTCTGTCTTTTGTTTCGACGTGGTTGGCGACAGTCTCAGCTGATGTGCCCCATCTTGTCGCAATTGTAACAGCGGACCTGACTAAAGTCAGGTCAGTTTCCTCGCTGCCTTTGTAGGTACCCTCCTCTTGGTGGAAAGGGGGGTCGCGGGGTATTGACCACGTCCTCTGCTCCTGCGAGTCTTCCTCTAACTCGGTCTGCGGTGGTGTCCATTGCGTCGGGGTGCGGTAGTGGAGCGAGGAGTTTTGCCAATGCTCCCGATTGATTTCTGTTAGCGGATCCTTTGAACATGTCCAGGTTTCCGTGTACCGTCTGCATATGGATCCACTTTTGTTGCCTTTTGAGGGCCGATGCTCGCCAGTCTTCGTAAGTCCTGGGGTCGTCGTGTTGATACATCGCTTCGTAGAGCGTCCTGGGTAACTGTAATGTTTCTACCAAACATTGTTCCGACTTGGAACTCTTGATGACCTTGGACAAAATAACAGACCGACGGCAGTTGAATAACGATGGTCGAACACGAAAGATGAACCAAAGGCAATGACTTCGCCTTGAACTTGGAAGGATACAACAGGGATCTTCAAGAGATGAGAGGACAGACCACACAAGGATCAACAAGATGAGAGAGGCAGGCACTAATGGCCAACACTTCTATTGACTGAGGTAGATCTCAAGGTAAAACTCAAGGTAGACTCAAGACAACGAAGATAAGGTCTCGTCTATCAAGACAGAGCACCTTATATACACTACAGGGCTAACTCCTAAACTGAGTCCCAAATAATAACAGGTATCGTACCATATCGTATCGTCCAATCAGCTATCAGGGATAACGACCCAAGCTATACAACCAATCAATGAACAGGGATAAGCCCATACAGTACATGAGGCAGAAGGCCCCACCATGAGTCAGAGATAACACTATGTGACTCACCATCGTCCAATTATCGTCCGGCGCAACATCAGCGCATGATAAGTACAGCCATCAGGCAACATCAGAATGTTCCAATCAGAACGAACCTAAACAGGACAGAGCCTAACCAAACAGGACAGAGCCGAACCATGTTGGAAATCCCGCATCCAACTATACCCTCTCAGGAATTATATCTCAACCTGAGGCATTCGCTACTTTCCCCCGTGACTTATCCTTTAGACCAGATTCACGTGGTCTGGGGGTTGCTGATCACATGACTTAATCATGTGACCCAGACTTGCACATTCCTAAACGAATGACGTCGCCAGTGTTGTTGTCCACAATGAAATGATCTTCAGTACTCAACAGTCGCGCGACCTCATATGTCTCGTCTGCATCCATTTGCAGCATATCTTCATCTTCATCATCAGTGAACCGCACTTCAGGGGGGTCTTCAGCCTTCACAGGCAATGCGAATCGTACTTTCATCGGCTTGGTTTCACCACTGGCCATGACACGTGATCCGCACGTGACAGTAACCCTTTTATGAAGTATTTCAGGGTTTGTTCTGCGTTGATGTCATAGCCCACGTAGCGAACGAGTTGTTCGAATAGAGCGATATAATCGTCTATTTTTCCTTCCTTCATCTTGATTCCTGCGTCTAGCTGGGCTTGGGCTCTTTCCTTGCTGAGTACATCAGCGAATTGTCGTCGAAAGGCTTGTAGAACATTGTTCCACAGCCTGTTGTTGAACTGGCTGATGCCTCGGGATACTTCTCTTACCAACCATTGGTTGGCCGACATGACCCAGGCGTTAACCAGGTCCCCTTGAACGTAAGTGAGGAATAACATAGCTTTTTGATATTTGTTCCTCATAGCCGAATGGCTTGCGTTGACTCCTGCGTAGATTTCCCATTGGAGTATGAAACCCTCGACCTTTGATCTGTCTCCATTGAACAGGCTTGGGGGGTTTCCTATGAATTTGTCCGTGGTATTGCCGACTCCATGGGGCATTCCTGGCAGTCCTCCTCCTCCTTGCATGGGTGGTTCTCCTGGCGGGCCTCCTCCTGGTGGGCCTCCTCCTGGTGGGCCTCCTCCCATCGGAGGAGCTCCTTGATTTTGTGGTCTGTACGCTCTTCCTAACTGCTCGAATGGTCGAGGAGGTGGTTCGTTATAATCGAAGTCGAACCCTCCTGGTTGATCTGGTTCGTCTGGCCCCATGGCTCGTCGGGCTGCTTGTAAGTCTTCTGGGTCCATGTTTACAACATGGCCCATCCTCTCGTCGATGACTAATGGCGTAGGTTCTTCGACCTGCGTTTGAGTGGCCATCCTAATTGGATCAGGGATATGTAACGTAGCTGTTTGATTGATAATCTCTTCCACGGCGGGTTCCTCTTCTTGAATGTAGATGACTTCTGGCTCGTTCTCTATGGATGGAGTCTGAGCTCGTTCGCTTGTGTGACTGGTGTCCGTCCTTGCTGGTGTCCTATGCTGGAGCTCTGGTGATAGAGGTTCTGAATGTGTCTCTTCTTCTGGTGCTCCGTCGATTCTTCCTTGTTCCTCGATGTCTCGTGCTTCTGATAGTAGAATATTGCAGTTAAGATCGTCTCCGGCTGGTCTAGCCGCTTCGAAATATTCCTGCGTTTGGTTCCACCTAAGTTCTACCCAACAACACCTTCCGTGATGAAAGATGATAGGGTGAAATCGCTGGGCTGTGGCTGCCTCGGCGTAGTAGCCGGTATTGAAGTGTTCTAATACTCCGCTTCGTCTGTCATCTGGGACTGTCCTCCAACGTACTCGATTGATGACGTATCTTGCAGGGGCGTCTCTTTCCCTAGAGTTGATTATGAAGGGTTGGAATTCCCAACCGTCTTTGGTGGAGATCGGCGCCACGGCGTGTGAAGGAGAGCTTGACTCTAATGTTACGATTGTGGTCTGACTTAGACCTCGTCACGCGATGGCGAATAACGTGACTTAGCAATGTGTGTCAACACACGAAGGTGTGACTTGTTCCAAGGACCCTTGAAAGAGCCTTCCTAAGAGAGCGGACTAGAAGCGGGGTAGACAAACCTGACTAGATTCGAGAGTGGTACAAGAGAGTCAAGCTGTCGACCACATCAGTCGACAGCTACCTTTAACTGGTTCTTGACTGTACGCTTTCGTCAGCGATACAGCCACTACTACTAATGCTAAGTAACGTCCACTAATACTAACGCCACAACTACTACTACCATCAGTCATCGTACAGTAATCCTCAGTCATCATACAGTAATACTATCAGTAATCATCATTGTGCGTATGAGTAAGATTCGGGAGCGACTCGTCATCCCGCTTACAAAGGTCAACGAAAGCCAGATCGTGACACTGCAGGGGTCACATCACGAGACCCATATAATTGGTCTATGATCCGCATTTCTGGAGTCATAGGCTCCAGTACCTCTCCACGCATCATGGCTTCTCCTTGTCTCCGCACAAAGTCCTGATGTTGTCTGTAGACAATATCCATCAGCTCAGCAGAACTGCAAGCTCTGAGAGTTTGTGTATGCGTGCAGTTACCATACTCATCTTTAGTATAAAGATGGTAGGTTTTGCCTGTCGCAACAGCAACTTCCAGATGTAACGTCCCAGGTCATAGTAGGTATCTGACCTAACCGATAACCGAGGGGGCGTGATCAAGGGGACACTTACTGTACTATACGGATGGCTGACTGATGGATGATTGACGGATGACTGATAGCTGACTGATAGCTGACTGACGACTTACGATACGATGACTGTACACCTGTGGACGATTACCTAGCAGACTAGTAGTAGTGGCGGTCTTGCTGACGAAGGCGGATCACGCAGATAGGTTATAAGGAAGCTATCAACTGTTGTAGTCGATAGCTTGGATTTCTTGTATCATTCTCGACTTGTTATCTGAAGCCGTGTTCTCTCTCTCTCTCTCTCATCCTTCGGGGTCGTGACTCGTGCATAAACGACAAAGCAAGAACTCCGCCTTCGAGCGTTGAGACGATACTCTGCCTTCGCGCTAGAGTCAGGAATTCGCTGAGTCACCGCGTTCATCCCTTAGTCGCCTAAGTCAGGCTCACGTGCTGCCCGCACGTAACATTAAATCCAAGCTCTACTGAATCGAACGCCGTGGCAACTATCAACACCAAAGACGGTTGGGACTTCGTCCCCTATCGCATCGACACAAGAGAACGAGACGCACCTACCCGATAACTCATCGGACGAGTAAGGTGGCGACACATACCGGACACCAGAAGATCCGACGAAAACAACACAGGATACTACGCGGAAGCAGCTACCACACAGCGATATCATCCCGTAGTATTCAATAGGGAACGCTGTTGCTGGGTCGAGCTTAGGTGGAACAACACTAACCTCTATTTCGAAGCAACACGACCAGCGGCCGACGACTTACACATTAACATACCGCTGACCGACGCACGACCAATCGATCAACAAGGGCCCATAGACGGCCGAGAAGACGACACCCTTGACTCGGAACCACCAAGGACTGAGTTTCAACTACGATCAGTAACACCCGCAGTATCAAGCCATACTAGCGAACGATCACCAACCCCACGAAGTGAAATAGTAGAACCTGAGGAAATCGCAGTGCAATCACCAGAAGTAGACGCACTAGCCGCGCTGTAGCGTTATCACCAAACGCTCGTTCGACTTGAACTGATCTGTGACGTGATACTCGAGTATATGGATGAATCTTGACTGACACGGGCAACTTAGCTAAGTTGCACAGCCACTAGGTCACTTGGTAGACACTAGGGTATCCCGAGGGATAAGCTTCAATCGACTGATTGGAATAACGCGAATAGAAGATGGAAGAAAGAGAAGACGACAGTGATGATTCAAGAAGACCAAGCTGGGGAGTCTTGGTCTTCGCTACACGACTTATATACAGTTACGCACTGGCTTTAAAGCACAGCTTGAAATACTAAACCCTAGTACAACGATCCTAGTAATGAGTCACTATCTATCCTGAAACACCGGCGAACTCAAATACCGGCGACGCGTAAGTGTCCATGACTAATAAGGGCTTACTATCGTAGTCATAACCAACTAGTAAGCGTCCCGAACTCCGAGACCTCGTAATGATGATGATTGTCAGTCCGCAATATGTCAAACCGTGACATTACCCCTTTTTCAGGTAGAACGTCCTTGTTCAAACACCCAGGGAATAATGGTCGCACCTCGACAGATCAAAACCTCTTTATCCATGATCCGCTGTAGTCCATTAGCCTCTTCCAGTCGACGCGTACATTTCCTGACTTCGTTTCCGACCACATACTGCTCATTTTCCAGAGCAGTAATGCGTTCCGCCAATTCGGAGTACCGGCTGGTGACAGCCCGGTATCGAAGGACCTCCGCCCATAACGACCGATCAGGGATCTGCCCCATGGCCAAGTCGACCCCTTGGCGATCACCAAAATCCTGTCGCAAGTATCGCAATTGATCATGCGTGTAATGGCGGTCGTTATCCATGTTATCGAAATCAGGAGCGGCGTGGACTTCACCTTGTTGGATCTCCCCTCCTTTCACCATGCATCCGTATACAATGGGGTTGTTGCCAGGCATCACATGGATGTACTTGGCAACCGTAATATGACCGTTCTCAGTCATACGGAAGTTAATGAATCTAGGGGGAATATTTAGTTCGAAACCATCGGGGGCGTCAGCCTTGTCCCGAGCGCGCTGTTGATTGGCTGGAGCTCCGCCTCCTCGGTAGTCAGGGAAACAAGGGCTTTCTTTTGACGCTCCCACACCAGCTCTTCTTCCTCGCCTCGTCCTCCTCGGCACAAGTGGTATCCCTTCATCCTGGGATTCCGATACTTGGCGGGGATCTTGGTTTTCTTTGTCCGATTCGGACTCCCGAGCTCGGAGGGTGGCACGGATGTGAATACCCCAGGACGTCGCGGGGTCCATGATGACGTTGGTAGGTGGGTCGACGTTAATATATCGAGGCGTTGGCGGCGGAGGGATTTTGACGGGGTCGTTGTTACATGTACAGTTGTAGATGAGTTGTCCGCAATCGTAGTGGATGTGGGAGTCGTCGGCGTCAGAATGGCCTGGACATGACAGGGCGGTTTGCTTACAACTTCCACAAACTCTGACCACGTCACTGAGGTCGGAGCCGCTTGGAATCTTGATAAGCGTTTGTGGAACAATGAGATTCTCGACTCTAGTAGGAGCTCCCTCCTCCACCTCCGATGGGTCTTCCTCCAATCCTCCAGCGTCGTGTCCACATACATCAGGGGTTTCGGGGATGAAGTCCCCAGGGCCAATTTGTCGAAAGGCGGCGGCGACTTCGGCATAGGTAGGCTGAGTAATAGTAGGGAGATGGTACGATGTTTGAGAAGTGGTAGATGCAGCAGTAGGGGAAGTGGTCATTGTTCGACGGAGGAAGAACTGATGTGCTTCATCCAGTGAATGGCCTGTCTTTATACGTGAGGGAGTAGCATTTAAAGTCCGTTTGAACTCAGCTAAGGCGTCAGGAGCATGTACGTCAGTGGCGTTGACCCACTGCGACTCCGAGTCTGGGTACCCCTTCCATTTGATAAGGAATTGTTTGCGCCTTGTTCTGCCAAACTGCTGTTGGTCTAGAATCTTCTCAATTTCGTATTCCTCTTCGCCATCGATTAATTCAGGGGGAGGTCTTGGGAAATTTGGTCCATGAAAGGAAGTTTCTCGATAGGGGGTGAGAAGATCGATGTGAAACACGTCATGAATGCTCCACTTGGTGGGTAATTCCAATCGATAGTTGACAGGGGACATCACCTGAATGATCTGGAAAGGTCCATGTCGTTTGGGCGCAAGCTTGGCGCTTGGCTGATGCGTCCTCAGGTGACGCCCCTCTAGCCATACGCGATCCCCTATTTGGAATTTGGGCGTATCTTTATGTGATATCCACGACTTCTGGGCTTTGATAATTTGTTTTTGAGCATGTTCCCGTGCCTGTTTGAACTGATCAAGGCGCAACGCCACTTGCGGCATGGGGCTGGGCATTGAGTTCCAATCAGCACGAGGGTTATGCCCCATCAGTAGGAAGAATGGAGACTGCCCTGTGGCTTCATTAGGCCAATTGTTATGTGTGAACTCTGCTATTGGAAGATAAAGATTCCAATTGTCTTGTCGTTCATTTACCCAAAAGCGGAGGTATTGTTCAAGCCATTGGTTAGTTCGTTCTGATTGTCCGTCTGTACGAGGATGGTATGCGGTGGAGATGTTCTGTTTTATCCCAAGTTGTTTGCATAGTTCTCTTGTGAACTTGGACGCAAATCTGGGATCTCTGTCGCTAATGATTTTGTTCGGTAGTCCATACCGCATGAACACATGCTTGATGTACAGCGCTGCTGTTTCTTCTGCATTGATTTCTTCATTGCAAGGAATGAACACCGATGCTTTGGTACAGTCATGATCCGTGACTGTAAGGATCGAATCGTAGCCCTGTGCAACGGGTAGTTTAGTGATGAAATCGAGAGCTATAGTCTCGAAGGGCATAGCTTCCGGTTTAGGGTATATGGGTTGTAGTGACGCCTTAATAGGGCGATTATTGATTTTGTGTCGTTGGCATTCTGCACAGCCTCTAACGTATGCCAATACGTCTTGTCGTATTGTTGGCCACCAATAGTATCTTTCTACTATTTTGCCAGTTTTGCTGATTCCTGGATGACCGTGTACTGGGGTATCGTGGTGAGCGGCAATAATTGACTTTCGCTCTTCACTTCCCTTGGTAATTACTCTTCTGCCTTCTTTATACCATACCCCGTTGATCCTCTTCAGTTTGTGTGGATCTACCCAAGGTTTGATGGTATCTTCGTTCTGTTCGTCTTTGTGGTTGGTTGACTTCATTTCTTCTACCGTGATCATTGTGGACGACTGATTAGGCATTCCTGTACGGTGTGTGTTACTGGTTCGTATGAATACTTTATCAGGTAACACCGTGACATTCTCATTATCTTGTTCCCCGTGATCGTAGTCGGGTCGTCTTGACAATGCATCTGCCCGTCCATTTGCAATCCCCTTTATGTGATGGATTTCGAGATCGTATTCTGACAGTTCGAGTACTTCTCTCGCGACCTGTCGACTGATCTTTTGTGGTTCTCTCCAATACCGCAAGTTCATGTGATCTGAGAATACTTTGATTTTATGGGGTGATCCCGCTAACAACGGCCTCCAATGTCGTAACGCCTTGACTATTGCCAATAGTTCGAGGTCGTAGATGTCGTAATTTCGTTCCGCTGTATTGAGAGTTGCGGAATAATAGCCTATGGGATGTCTTTTGCCATCAGTTTTCTTTTGGAGTAACACCGCTCCCACCGCGAATCCTGAGGCATCTACTTCCAATTCGAATTGATCTTTCAATACTGGGTGTGCCAATACAGGTTCGCTTGTAACCCGTTTCTTCAATATTTCAAACGCTTGTTGTTCCGTTGAACCCCATTGCCATTCCGTTGTTTTCTTTGTGAGATTGTTTAGTGGTTTGGAAATTGACGCAAATGACCTTATAAATAGACGGTAAAAGTTGCAAAAACCCAAAAAAGATCGTACATCCTTCACTTTGGTTGGCGTTGGCCAATTTTAATGCCTGTGATCTTTACAGGGTCCATACATGTTACCCCTTTTTCAAGGATTACCCCCAGGTAATCAAGAGACGACGAGTGGAAAGTGCATTTCTCCGGTTTGAAGAATAGGTCGTATTTCGCGGCCACTGTGAGCACATCCCGAACTGCATTGACATGGTCAGCAATATTTGTTCGGGTGGCGATACCAATATCGTCCATATAAACCCGAATAGTTGTTCCTTTTGCGTCATGTTTCGATCGACCGTATATGGATTCATCATGGTTTGGAATGTGGCGGGAGAATTTGTTAGCCCAAAGAACATCACAGTGGGTTCGAACAGTCCGTATGGCGTTTTAAACGCCGCTTTATGTTCGTCGCCTGCTTTAATGCGGATGTTGTTGTATCCCCACCGTACGTCGAGTTTTGTGTATATGTGTGCACCGCTAAGATCTTTAATGAGGGTTTG